>BKCH01000999.1:0-22167 GCA_008635985.1 Ficus erecta | reverse complement strand
ATATCTCGATTGATTTAAGAAAGAATTTAAGCTAATGATGATTATCTTGGTAAGATCGTCTCCAAATTCCAATGATTTAAGAAGTTAAGCTAATCGTGATTGTTTGATAAGATTGTAAGTGCTTTTCGATATCTGATCTAACCTTAATAGAAGTTTTTTTTTTTTTTTTTTTTTTTACATCCATTTGTTTCAACCATTTAACAACATTTGTGTCATTTTATTTGGATTGACCATTTAAATATGTCTTGGGAGCAGAAAGTTCGGGATGCCATTCAAATTGTGTGAAAATGGTCAATTTGGCCATTAAAAAAAAAAAAGCGAAATGTTGTACCCCTAAATTTGGCTCTTTTGAAAGTAAGAATATGTGGATAAATGATCTTTTTTAAGAAGTATTATAATAAATGGTTGACATTTTGTCAAATTAGGAAAATAACTGTTTTTAAAAAATAATAATCAATGATCAAATGATTTGCAATGTAAACATTGGTATAATTAGATATGTGACTTTCTATATTATAGATCTTGATTAATCAGTGATTGACCCATGTTAATATATAATTTTTACTGATTGACTATGGTTAATCATTGAATGACTAGAATCAATCACTTATTAATGCTCATTTTTCTAAATAAAAAAAAGTTATGCTATTTATTTAAATAAGTATTTAAAAACTGTCTATTTACTTGATTTTTTCTTAAAGGTAAATGTAATATTAACATTTGAGTTCGTGAAAATATCCAAAACTTCCCCTTTTGTTTAGCCTAAGTACCATTTTGCCACTATTATTTCAAAAAATAAAAATAAAAAATTTTTGCCACTTAAAGTATCAAGTTTTCCCTTCCCAATCCATGTTTTCAAGAGCTAACATGCCAGCCTAGTTGGATCTTGACGTGATCTATTACCCCCTTTTTTTTTTTAAGAAGAAAAATATAGTGCCAAAAGGAACTCGTTATGGATTCTTATGAACTAAGCCATTAGGAACTCTTCAATAGTTTAGCACATGTTTTCAGTTGCTGATATTTCTATTGTTGTTGATGACAAATCCAAAGGCTTGTTTCTTAAAACATTGGCAGATTTCAGACTAAAATCTTTCGTAGTCATTGTCCTCTAATGGCCAATTTCATTTCATTTCATTTCTTTTGTTTTCATACTTATCTTATCGGGGTTTAGGTAAGAGCTTTCAGGTTCAAAATTTGATAGCGTTTTCATTTCTCTTTATTAGAAGGGGTCATAGACCCGATACTGTGAAAACCAAATATTAAAAAAAAAAAAAAAAAATCTTACCTTATATGATTAATTGTGTCATATGGGAATCTTATTGTTTGTTTCACTCATTTATCTTCAAATGGACATGAAAATAATAAACCGGGGAGTGACCATTTTATAGATAACCCTACTTAAAGAAGAACACAATTTTAAAAAACAAAGAAAGGAAGAGGTACAACAACAATGACGAGCTTCGTAGGCAAATAATTAGGAGCAATGAAATAAAGAAGAAGGTATATTACACAACCTACTCTAGTCTTCTATAGCATGATTTTTGCAAACAAGGATTGCGTCCTAAATATTAGCAATTAAAAAGCAAAAAGAAGTAAAGGGATAATAAGAAAAACTTTCCTTGTTATTATTATTATTTTTTAAATACAACGTTCAAGCCAATGTTTAAGAAATAGCACACAGAAGATATTTGTGTAACTATTCCGAGTATGTAGTAAAAATACTCACTTTGTCCTTTAAATTTTGAATTCAACCCCAGAATTTCAGTTAAAAAAGCATACGGAAAAAATCGAGTTAAGTGCAATCATATGATCTTTTTTTATTTGTTTTTAGTTAAAATCCTAACAGAATGGACTTAGAAAAACTAATTCTCTTATTTTTCTGTTTGTTTTCAACTCAAATTTTAATAGAAAGGATAAAGTGCAGTTAAATTCAAAATTTAGGGGAAGAAGTTTGAGTTTTTAAAGTTCAAATGATAAAATGGGAGTGATCTTAAAATTCTTGGGGTATTGATGAAATAACCCATAATAAAATACTACTCAGATGGATGCCCTCAAACTTGTGATACTTCTCAATTAAATTTGAAGACGGGTGCCCCTTGAAAACTTAACAATTAACGCAAAAGGTGTTATTTTCTTATTTCATTCGACGAATAAAATGGTTATCGAAAAAAAAAAAATTAAAAAAAAGACAAATAAAAAAATTAAATATTTGTTTTCTAAATTCATTCTATTGTTTGAATTCACCATTTAAAAAAAAAAAAAACACTAAAGTGTGCATATATAATTCAAACTTCGAATTTAAATGGATGATTTAAGCTGTTAAAATGATAAAGAAGTATAAATGAATTTTAGTTGTATCTTGAGTTGAAACTTGAAAGCCGGTCGCTTACGAAAAAAAAAATTAAATTAAATTATGAGTTCAATTTTTTAACTATTCTAAGGAACAGGATAATAACCCTTGTAGAGCACAAATACTTTATATAAAGGAAACAGTCTAATTAAAGGGAGATAAATATTCTAAATAAGATAGTTAATCACCTTTATAAGAAAAAAAAAACAGCTAAAGGTGAAAATTAAGTTCATGCATTCAATGAAATTAAATGTGGGCATGCATTGCCCGTCGTGGGTGGCATGTGTCCCTCATGTGCAGCCGGTTTTTCCTCCTTGTTGTTGGCCTTCTTTTCGTTATGATCCGATCGTGCCGATGGTTGCACCGGCATTGATGGGTGTGGCTTTGCCGAAGGTTGCAGTGGTTCCCCTTTTTTCTTTTGTTTGGTTTATGTGTTTGTTTGTAACAAGGATAGAGGTTTCCCCTCTAGTCTCTCATGTAGGTTTTTGTGTTGATATGGGTTTTGTTGATCTGAGTTTTAGTCGTTGTTTGGCTGGCTATTGTTTGGTGGGCGGATCTTGCGTTTGCGTCACCTGTTGTAGGAGTTTTCCTCCGTGCTTGGGATAGGGGATCGCTTCAGCTTTCCCCGAGTGAGCTGATTACCTGCATGTTGTCCAGTTGGTTTGTGGACTTTAAGTCCATTTGGTGGTTCCCTAGCTGTTCAGTGGTTGGCCGGTTCTGTGAGCTTATCCCTCTACTAGTGTTTGTCTCTTACCCTTTAGTGGCTTGATAATAAAATTTCTTATTGAATTAAAAAAAAAAATGGTTCATGCATTCAAAAACTTAATTCATAACTTATAAATAGGAAATACTTAATCTAATTTTCAAAAACAAAAATTTGCATCGGAGTTGAAGTTTATGTTATAGTTTCTTATTAGTGAATATGCTCATATCATGGCTTACATGAAAAGGCATCCTTTCCACCTTAAAAAATGCTCATATCATGGTTGCACGCTCCTCTGATAATAAAGTCCAGTGTTTATTTAATAATACTAATAATAATTATAATTATAGTTATAAGGATAATAATTAACAAATAACAAAGAGCAAATAACATGCTCTTATCCAAAATTTCCAAGGGCAAAAATTTTCAATTTCTCTCCGGCTAAAAAGTAGGTCCATACTACCAATCACAGAACTTTGAAAAAAATAATAATAATAAATAAAAAAAGGACCAACTTGGCACCACTTTTGCTGCATTTATCATGCCCTCGTTAGCATCTCTATTAATTAAGGTTTGTATTAAACTACTTTTCTAGTTTTGTTGGCATAGTTTTTTTTTTTTTTTTTCCCATCCCAAAATAGCCTCATAATGCGGTCCATTTCTTTGATTTGAATTTTTTATCTTTTGCCCTTGAATTTTCTCTTAACATTCGTGCCAAAGGAGATTAATTTTCCACTCGCTTTCAAGTTTCAACATTGTAGAAATTTCAACCCAACACAGAAGTTTAATCTAATTTTTACTTTGATTGAACTATTTCACTAATAAGAAGAGAGATTCTATATATAATACGGTGGTACCCTTAAGAATGATTAATCTCAGCCGTACGATTTTAATAGAATGGTGCTTTAAAAGTGAACGTAATATTAGTATCTAAAAAACTCTCTGGTTATATCCAACTATTTTTAATAAATACTATCTGATTCAAATCTTATTATTTTAGTCATTGACTCTATTAAAGTATAGGCCACATTGAATCGGAAAAAAAAAAAAAAAACTAAACTAAACTAAACTAAACTGGTTATCACATGTAAAATTTGATTTTTTTAAAAGTAGTCGTAACTGATGATTAGTGCCTGCCATAACAAAATAGCCGAACAAAACTCACAAAGGCCGTTTACACACATCTACTTTTCAAACAGAAAATTAATGCTAATAAATTTCTTTATTTAATGAAATTAACCCAACAAAAGAAAATTCAGATAGAAAAAATATCTCTACTCCTTACTGACTTTAAAAATCTCCATCTCTTGTATTTATAAAAAGCCAAACGAGAAGAAATAGAAAGAGGCTACTTTCAAGGAAAACACACTCTTTTATTTCTCTCCCCATCCCATCTTCTTTTTTTTTTTTTTTTTTTTTTTTTTTTAATTTTGAAAAGATTTTCATTCATTTGATTATCCTCTTCAAATACCAGATAGTTTCCATGTGATTATCTTCTTCAAAAATCACATATCAAATTTCAGCACTATAATATGGGTATCAAGGATCTCATTCGTTTCAAGCTCAAGGTTGGCATGTCTTTTATGTTTCATATTCATATATATATATATATATATTACTAACTGGGTTTAATTCTGTGCCATGTTTCATAACTATTATATAACAAATATATATATATATATATACACACACACACAAAGTTTCCTAGTTCAATTGGGATATAAAATCACTAATTTTTACACAAGAATTTGGGGGTGAAAATGAAGAATTTTCTCATGGGTCCAAGTTTGGTCACAAAAATGAATCATTTATATTAATTGTTAATAACGCCAAGTACTTGACATAATCAGGCTTTTAGGCTGAGAAGGCTTCTCACAGGAAATGGTAGAAGAAAGAAAAGAGAACCCTCTAAGCTTTCATGGATGACACCAATCTCACATGGCTATCAAGTCGTTGATTATAAATGGTTCCTTGGTGGCTCGGACGATTCCGACTCTGACTCTGACTCAGTTGTGGTCCAAAGAGAGCAATTTGGTGAGCTTGAATTATGGTATTTCGGAGTGTCCGATGCTCGGATTGGTGATGGTGTCTCCAAGTACTTGCAAACACATTTCTTTGACAAGAAACCCAAAGAGGTAATACTAATAATAGCTACTCTACTAGTAAAAAACCGTCAGATTTTCATTAAATTTTATTAAATCATCAAATTGTGATTCAACTTTGATGCGATTCAATAGGTCAGAATTGTGTAATATTGTTTCATGCATTTTCCTATAATTGAATTTTTTGTGGGTTTTTTTTTTTTTTTTTTTTCAATGAAGACCCAAATAAGGAGAAAAGGAAAAGAGAAGATGAGAAAGGCATATCTTGGTGTTAGAGCCAAAATAAGAGAGACCCAAAAAGCAGAGGAGACATCAAAAGCTGGGTCAGTATCTGCTATGGTGATCAATGGAGAGAAGCTTGTGATAGCAAACATGGGAGATTATAGAGCTGTGATGTGCAAAAATGGTGTCGCTCGTCACATAAATGGCAAACGACAACAACCGGGCAAAAAGAATTGGTCACGCAGACTAGTTTCAGGTACACATATATCTCGACTCTTTTGTTTTTTGGGGTCCCCAAATACCCCATTATAAATCTTAATGGGCACTCATTGACCATTTTGAAGATGTGACAGCTTTGCTCATCAAATTTAAGAAAATTAAAAATAAAAAAAAAACATTTATATGTATATAAATGTTTATATTCCATTTTCCTTTGCTTCCTTAATTAATTCTATCACACAACCAGGATTTTTTTTTTGATGCAATAATACTATAAAATCATATGGTAATTGACCTGATAATTGTACACACTCTATCACAATATGTAGAATTCGAATCCCCTCGTTCCAAATTAAAAAAAAAAAAAAAAAAAAAAAAAAAAAAGCAAATCACATGTTAACTTTCAAAATACCCCGAATATTAAGTAGGATTAGAAGTACTAATTTTAATTTTTCTTTTTCAACCTTAATTTGTTAAAGAAAAAATATTATGGGAGGAGCACCTATTATCGGATTTCATCGGATTATTGATTACAGTCATAAGATTTAAATCAGACGATACATATTATATGAGGTTGGTTATCACGAGAGCATTTTTTGAGTAGAAATATTATAGTAGTTATGCGCAATTTTACTGCATTGAGGTCACTGTCCTCCGTAGTTGGGATGCTCCTATTTATCATCTCTATGGTACCACAATAATGGTGCCCTACATAAGAGAGATCCCACTTGTGAAACACACTTCTAAAACGGGTTTCTGCTCTATTCTTTGTCAAAGGGCAACTTCTAAGTCTTCTTCCGTGCTTTATGGTCTAATGTTTTGGTACAAAATTTGTGATTATTGAAACATTTAAAATAATGTCTTCAATGTTGGTTTATAACAGTGCGCATGTTGGGTTGTCAAGCGAACAATATAAAAAATAACACTATGCAGTCAAAAGGCTCAGAGCTTCTTGTTGGGGCCGAGAGAGTCGACTCCGACACAGAATTTGTCATCTTGGCAAGTGCTGGCATATGGGAGGTAACCAAGAAAATGCACTTAAGGTCTTTCATTTTACGTGTTTTGAGACATCAAATCATATGAATATTAAAATCTAATGGTTCAAAACAAGATGTTCTTTTTCGTATCATTTAACGCTAGAGGCGGAATTTTTAACGGATTAAAATATGGTTGACTAGGTGATGAAGGCTCAAGAGGCTGTGAATCTGATCAGGCACTTGGAGGACCCACAAGAAGCGGCTGAGTGCTTGGCGAAGGAAGCTATAAATAGATTTTGCAGAAGCAACATTTCTTGCTTGATCATTAAATTTGATTAACTTGTGTCATGTTGAAATCTTTCAATTGTTATAGTCAAATATATTTTCCCTTTGGGTTGTTAGGTAGATGTCTCCATTCGGTTTGTCACTTTTTTGAGTTTGAGAAGTGACAAGCACAAATAGAGATAGAGAGAGTTCTTTTTTATTAGTTAATGTGAATGTCCTTCATTTTTGAAATCTGCAAAATGAATTTAAAAAAAAAAAAATTTCCCAACTTCAATACTGCATTATGACAAAGTTAGTTTGTTCTAAATTTTGTATTTCGTTCTAAATTTTGTATTTCTCGTTTCAATGGCATAAAAACACATTATCTGTTACCGTTTTCAAGTACAAAAAGATCAGGACTCGATCTTTAGTTTTTTTTTTTTTTTTTTTTTTTTTTTGAAAAAAAATTAGAGGCTGCAGATTTGAACTACACTTTATAATCATGATAAAATGAGGTGTGAACATATTGCAACCAGGGGGCTTTATGTTTAGTGAAAGAATCAATTTCTGTGATTTGGGATATTTTTTTAAGTTACTAGTAAATAAAAATATTTTTTTTTTCCTTTTTCTTTGCAGTTATTTATTTTTATTGTATCAATGGCAAAAAAGATTTCTTCAAATACATAAATAAAAGAAAATAAAAATATGATTATAAACGTAATTTAGCAACGATTTCATACTAAACTCTATCAAAATATAAAGAGTTCAAATCTCATCCCAATTTCATCAGAGATGCCAATGAAGTGGCCCACATATTATCTCAATTTGGTTTTAATTCTAACAGACTATATATTTGGTTGGATGAGACACTATTATTTATCTCTCCTGCTGAAAGTTTGGGTTGCTCTTTTGATCAATAAGAAGCAGTTTTCTTTCCAAAAAAAAAATAAATAAATAATAAAATCTCACCTCAATTAAAAAAAAAAAAAAAGTGGGACGGGGTGATGTAGTTGGAGTTGTAAGAAAACTTGATATTTTACATAAAATAATTAGTACTTCTTCCATGTATACATAGAAACATACATACATATACATACACATTAGAATAAACAAAAAGTATAATGCATCTCTATATATAGTTTGTATAGATAAATTTAGAAGTAAAATCACATTTGATACTTACAAACTTGAAATTCCAGCAGAGCCAGACTCTAATAACAACTTGAAATTTATCATTCAAATAATTATCAATTTGAAATTTAGGATTCAAATTCTCATTCACAAAATGATACTAGGCTGGGAATAGAGGAACCAATCACACTAAATTGATAATACTCGACCATTTGCGTAACTAATCACATAAAAGAGTAATATATTTATGCAAAAAAAAAAAAAAAAGTAATAATTGTCTGAATAACTTCTGCTAAAAATTTTAGCAAAATTAATCCAGATTATTATATTATTAAATCTTAACTAGCTGACAAGTTAAAGTGAGAAAAATTGGTTTTCATTTGTAGAGCGCTAAAAGGAAAAGTTAATTGTGTGTTTGTGATTTGGGATTCCGGAATCTCAATTTTTAATTCAATAGATTTTTACAAGTCCTAAGTCACTCAATTAACAACTTGTTATAGTTTGGTCTAAAAGTCTCCTTTTACCTTTAATATTTCTATGTGAAATTTCAATTGTACGTGATAGACACATCCTTATCAAATTTAAATTTAAAAATCTATCAATTTTAATATTTAAAGCCCTCTATCGTGGTGATAATCCAGATTATTATTGACAAGTTAAAGTGAGGAAATTGGTTTTCATTTGTAGAACACTAAAAGAAAGTTAGTTGTACTATTTTGATGTGGGATTCCGGACTCCCTATTTCTAACTCAATATATTTTTTACAAGTCTTAAACTAAATAAATATAACGAACTTTAAAATGGTTAGTCACTACTCAATTAATATAACGGAATTTTTTTTATGTTATCTCTGATTTTTTATTTATTTATTTTTTTTTTTTTTTTACTTACAGTTAAAATGCTTAACTCTAAATGTGACGATGGAATGAAGAGCAATATACCAAAATGTCGTGGTATTAATAATTTTTAAAATAACAACGCAAAAAACTCTAAACAAAATATGCATAATGACAACTAAATCAGAGATATTGAAAAACTTGGCACCACTTTTGTTGTGTTTATTATGCGCCCTCCTTTTTTCTTATTTATTTATCTAGAGATAACGTATCAAAAGGCTTGTTACTTGTTAGCATCTCTATTAATTGAGGTTTTCCAATTTTCTCGCTTATATTTACAACTTATATTTCAAAGTACTTTTCTACTTTTGTTGGCATCTTTTTTATTTATTTATTTTTTTTCATTTGCAAAAGAGCCTCAGAATGGGGGTTTCATTTAACTTTTCTATATTTTGCCCTTAAATTTTCTTTTAACATTCACGAATGTTATTAATATTCCACTATTGATTTTCCATTAACTCTCAAGTTTCAACACTAAAGAAATTTAAACACAACAAAAGCTTCATTTAGTTTATATTTTGATTGGAATAGTTAATTATGAGAGAGATTCTACAGTGTGTTATCCCTATCTTAATAGCGATTGATCTCAGTGGTACGATTTTAATGTGTTTAAAAAGGGATTTTATGTCAAAAAATTATCTCATTATATCCAACTCTTTTAATCTATACTTTCTTATTTAGATCTTACGATTTCCATCTCTTTATTAATGAATAATATCACTTTTGAAATTTGATTTGTGAAAGAGTAGTCACAACGGATGGATTAGTACCTTTCATAATAAACGAGCAGAAAATACATAAATGCAGTTGGGAAAAATCTCTGGTATATCCGTATTTAAAAATCTCATCTCATATATATATATATATATATATATAGTGGCTCACGGAAATCTCTAGCACAAAAATATGGGTCTCAAGGATCTCGTTTAGCATTTCTTTTACGCTCCATGTAAATTAGGGATTCATTTATCTTTATCGTGATGATAATCCATATTATTATTGATAAGTTAAAATGAAGAAATTGGTTTTCATTTGTAGAACACTAAAAGAAAGAGTTAGTTGTGCTATTTTGATGTGGGATTCCGGACTCCCTATTTCTAACTCAATAGATTTTTTACAAGTCTTAAACTAAATAAATATAATGAACTTAAAATGGTTAGTCACTCAATTAACTATCATTATGATGGTCTTTGATTTTTTTTTTTTTTTTTTTTATGTTATCTCTGATTTTATTTTTTTATTATTTTTTTTTTTTTTACAGTTAAAATCCTTAACTCTAATGTGATGATGGAAATGAAGAGCACATATACCAAATGTCGTTGGTATTAATAATTTTTAAATAACAACGCGAAAAACTCTAAAAAAAGTATGCATAATGACAACTTAAATCAGAGACATTAACAAACTTGGCACACTTTTGTTGTGTTTATTATGCGCCCTCCTTTTTTTCTATTAATTTATCTAGAAATAACGTATCAAAGGCTTGTTACTTGTTTAGCATCTCTATTAATTGAGGTTTTCCAATTTTCTCACTTATATTTACAACTTGTATTATCAAATAACTTTTCTACTTTTGTTGGCATCCTTTTTTTTTTTTTTTTTCCATTGCCAAAATAGCCTCAGAATGGGTCGATTTCTTTCGTTTTAATTTTTCTAATTTTGCCCTCTAATTTTCTCTTAACATTCACGAATGTTAGTAATGTTTATCATATGAGTTTAATAAAACGGTTGCTTTAAAAGTGAATGTACTATTAATATCCAAAAAAACTCTTGTTATATACAACTCTTTTTTAATAAATACTGTCTGATTCAAATCTTATTATTTTAGTCCTTGACTCTATTAAAGCTATAGGCCACATTGAATCTCTCTGAAAAAAAAAAAAAAAAAAAAAGCTGGTTATCAAATCTAAAATTTGGTTTTTAAAAGTAGTCGTAAATGATGATTAGTGCCGTCATAACAAAAGAGCCGAACAAAACTCACAAAGGCTACACACATCTACTTTTCAAACAGAAAATTAACGCTAATAAATTTCTTTATTTAATGAAATTAACCCAACAAAAGAAAATTCAGTTAGAAAAATATCTGGACTCCTTATTGACTTTAAAATCTCTTGTATTTATAAAAAGCCAAACGAGAAGAAATAGAAAGAGGCTACTTTCCAGGTAAATACACACCTCTTTAATTTCTCTCCGCAACCCATCTTTCTTTCTTTTTTAAATAATTTTTGAAAAGATTTTCATTCATTTGATTATCCTCTTCAAATACCAGATGGTTTCCATGTGATTATCTTCTTCAAAATTCACGTTTTTTTTCCTTCAAAAAAAAATCTCATCAAATTTCAGTACTTAAAATATGGGTCTCAAGAATCTCATTTGTTTCAAGCTTAAGGTTAGCATTTCTTTTACGTTTCATGTAAATTAGGGATTCATATATAAATATATATATATATATATATATTGCTAACTAGGTTTAATTCTGTGCCATGTTTCATAACTATTATATAACAAATATATATATATATATATATACACACAAAGTTTCCTCGTTCAATTGGGATGTTAAATCACTAATTTTTACACAAGAATTTGGGGGTGAAAATGAAGAATTTTCTCATGGGTTCAAGTTTGGTCACAAAAAGAAGCGTTTATATTTGTTGTTAATAACGCCAAATACTTGAACATAAACAGGCTTTTAGGCTGAGAAGGCTTCTCATAGGAAATGGTAGAAGAAAGAAAGAAAGAGAACCCTCTAAGCCCTCATGGATGACACCAATCTCACATGGCTATCAAGTCGTTGATTATCATGGTACCTTGGTGCCTCGGACGATGTTTCCAAACTCCGACTACGACTCAGTTGTGTCCAAGGGAAGCAATTTGGTGAGCTTGAATTATGTATTCGGAGTCTCCGACGCTCGGATCGATGATGGTGTCTTCAAGAATTTTCAGACACGTTTCTCTTTGACAAGAAACCAACGAGGTAATATCATAAGAAAAATTTTATGGCAGCATAGGAAACAAAATAAAAAATAAAAAATAAAAATAAACAAATCCTTTACTCCTATAAATGTTTTATTAATTTGTATTAAATTATCTAATTGTGATATGCCTTTAGCGGAATTGTGTAATACCACAAAAGGGTATAATTTGATTTTTTTTTTTTTTTTTTTAAATCATTTGATGAAGACCCAAGTGAGTATAAAAGGTGAAGAGACGATGAGAAAGGCATATGTTGGCATTAAAGCCAAAATAAGAGAGACTCAAAGTAGAGGAGATATCAAAACTCGGGTCAGTTTCTGTTTTGGTGATCAATGAAGAGCTTGTGATAGCTAGCATGGGAGATTATGGAGTTGTGTTGTGCAGAAATGGTGTCGCTCATCATATAAACGGCAAACGACAACAACTAGGTAAAAAGGCATTCGTCACGCAGACTTTGTTTCATGTAAACATATCTTAAAGACTTTAAAATTTACACTCTACTTTGTCAAAGAAAAATAAAAATTATGAGACTCATTCTACAAAATGAGCACCAGCTATTGATGACAACCATAGGATTTTAAATCGAATGATGCATATCCTATGGGGTTGCTATGACGAGAGCATTCTTTGCGTAGAACAGTTAGACTTACTTTTTATTATCGTCTGATTTAAATCGTATGATTAAGGTCAATGTCCTTGATAGTTGGATGCTCTTATTTATCATCTCCAAGGCAACATATTAGTAGTGCCCTACATCCCCTCTTCTAAAACGGGATTCAGTGCTTTATGGTCCAATGCTTTGGTGCAAAATTTGAGATTGAAACATTCAAAAATAATGTCTTCAATGTTGTGTTTAAAACAGTCCACATGTTGGCTTGTCAAGCAGGCAATACAAAAACCTCTTTGCAGTCCGAAAGCTCGGAACTTCTTGTTGGGACCGAGAGAGTCGACTCCGACACCGAATTTGTCATCTTAGCAAGTACTGGCATATGGGAGGTAACCAAGAAAATGCACTAAATGTCTTTCATTTTTACTCGTTTTGTAACATCAATCATATAAATGTTAAAATCTGATGATTCAAAACTACAAAATACAGACAAGTTTTTTTTCCGTATCGTTTTAACATGAAGTAAGGCGGTTAATGATTGACTAGGTGATGAAGGCTCAAGAGGCTGTGAATCTGATCTGCACTTAGAGGACCCACAGGAAGCGGCGAACTGCTTGGCGAAGGAAGCTATAGCTAGATTTTTGCAGAAGCAACATTTCGTGCTTGATCATTAGATTTGATTAACTTGTGTCAAGGTTTTTTTTTTTTTTTTTTTGGCTCCAAAAAACTTGTCATGTTCAAATCTTTCAACTGAGATAATCAGTACATTTTCCCTTTGGTTGTTAGGTAGATGTCTCCATAGTGTTTGGTCACCCTTTTGAGTTTGAGAAGTGACAAACACGGATAGAGAGAGAGTTCTTTTTTTATTATTTAATGTGAATGTTCTTCATTTTTGACATCTGCAAAATGACAACAAAAAGAGAGAGAGAGAGAGAGAGAGAATTTTAAGGTAGAATATCAAAGGGCTATGTTCTAAACTGTTAGATTTTGTCAATTTTACATACTTTCTCATTTTGACGTGATTTTGATCAGATTTAACGTTCACAAAAATACATTAAATGTCCAACCACAGAGCTCAAAAAAAGACGAAAATTTCCAACTCCAATATCGCGTTATTATGAAACTCTTATTTCTCATTTGATGGCAAAATACAATTACCTATTGCCAATGGAAAATTTAGTGAAAGAACCAGACAACCTCTCCTAAACATCTATCACTAGGTAACATTGATTTGTGAGACGGACTTTCATTATATAATTATTTTGAACGTCCTCCCGTTATTAATAAATATGTAATTAGAGTTGTTTGCATCTCCACTTCTTTTTATATTATAAATTATCCAGGTTTATAAAGTTATAATGACAGGGAAAAAAAAAAAAAAAAAAAAAAGGAAAAAAAGTTCTGAAAAAATAAATTAAACGACCTAAAAACGGAAAAAACGACAATGGAAAGTGGCAGATGATTAGAAAATAACGTGAAGACGACTTCAATAATGGAAAGTGAATAAGGCAAAACGACGACAAAGATTCAAGCGACGATAAATTTGAAACAGACAACAAACTAAAGAGCCAAAAAAAAAAAAATAATAAGTTAAAACAACAGAATAACTAAGAAACGACCAAAAAAAAAAGGAACAAAACAAACGACATAAGAACTACAAAATGGAAACAAAAATCAAACAAATAACAGCTAACCAATTATTATTTTAATTTCATATTAAAAAAAAAGGCAACCGAACTCGACGGGGTGTTACGATCAATAATATCTAGGAGTTTATTTATTATTTGTTGTTTTAATTTAATTTGTTAGATTTATTTTGAGTAGGTCAAAATCTCCTTAGATAAGATTCTTAGTGTGTGGTAGTTGTAACTTTACGTGTTGTGTAGTTCGAGGGATTAGAGTGTTTAGTGGTCTAGTGTTGTAATTGTAATTATTTCGTACTCAATTTAAGGAGCTCGGCACAATGAAATGAAGGGGAAGAAAAAATAAAATATCTTTTGGATATTTTATGCTTTTGGGAGGTTTTGAGTTTTCCTTTAAAATTCAATCCGTAGGTTAAGCTTCTCTCGAACGAACCTAATTTATCTTTCAATTTTCAGTCAAGATACGGTTTCGTATCACGGGTAACAAAACCAAGATTAAAAAAATTCAAATCAACATTTTCAGAAAAATAAATAAATCAATCAACAAGAAATGAACTACATGACATAATGAATATTTTTATCAAGATTTTCTGAAAAATAAATAAATAAATCAACAAGAAATTAATCACACGACATGATGAACTTAGACAATGAGAAAGAGGAGACAAACGACATGAATTGAAACAACAATAGAAATGATGAGGAAATAACGACATTTGAAAAATGAACAAGACACACAAAAATAATAATAATAAATTAAATCGAAAGACATTAAAAGAAAGGAAAAAAAAATGATTTGAAACAACAATGAAGAGGAAAGAAGGGGAAAGAAAGTGTGAAACGGCATTAAATAAAATAAATTAACAGATAGTTCAAAATCAAAGACTAATGTAAATCTAGAGTTTAACCAACCTACATGCTCTTCTGGTGATAAAACAAAATTCTATTTCTTCTTATTTCTTAAGATTGTAACAAACTTCGCCTGTTGATAAATTTGCGAAGGGAATGCCACAGCCCACAAGCGTTTCACAAGATTAAGCTTGTATTTAGTGTACTGGTTTGGAATAGAATTTTTAGATTAAATTAGGTTGAATTTTCAAAACTAGTTATAATTTTTTGTTCACTTTTCATAAGGAAAAAAAAAAAAAAGAGGGGAAAAAATTGAGATGAATATTTACGGTTCAAACCTGAAAGCTAAACAGATGCTAAATTTTAGTTTAAAAAATGACGACATAGAATACACGGGAAAAAACTAAAACAAAAACAAAAAAATTGGAGGAAAAACAAAATTAGGAAGGCCACTAATGCAAAGCTGACCTTTGTCTGTGTGTGTTTTATCTATTTATTTTCTGGGCACCTTTCTTCTTCTGTGAAACCCACAACCCAAGATTTCAAATCTTACTAAACTATGTATCAGTTAAATACTAAAATAATAATAATAAATTTACTGGACAGCCCGTTTAATATAGTTGAGTGGAGAGCAACAAATATGAACTCAGAAAAGGAAAACTATACAATAATAAATTAGGATTTTTTGTTAATCTTAATTAAACAATACACAGAAGAGAAACTGATAAAAAGCATGCTGATGAATGTAACAACTCAGTGACTAAAAATGCCAAAGACGGCTTGTCCCTTCCTCACCTACCACTTCATATCTTGAAAGCATCTCCAATGTTATCATGTTGACAGCTTCTTCTCGCTCGTCTTACTTCGGAACGGCGACAACAGCGAGAAATGACGAGAAGCTGTATCCACATAAACCGAATCAATTTCATCTCTCAAAAAAATTAAAGCAAGAAAAAGAAAACGAGTTGGTGAAGACATGTCGCAAGAGGGGGGGCAGGGCACTTACACTTCTGCGGAGTAGCTCCGGCCGAGGAAGTTTCATCTTGAGATATAAGATTCTTCAGTGTATGAACTGAATATGGAAAGCCAAAAACAAAAATCAGTTTCTAATGGTCTCGTATGAAAACTATCATGACAAACTCAATCTAAAAAATGTATGTAAAAGAGCAAGTCTAGTTTTTTCCTTCGGTTATTTACTGTTTCCTACTATGCATTTTTAAAGCTTATTTAAAATAAAATGCTGGTTTTGGCCTCTTAAATGAAGACTATACTAGTTGTGAAGTAGAGTGCACAAGTTGACGATGACATTCGAAGGATGAAGTCGTTACTTAAGTAGTCAAACCTAGTATTTGACCAAGAGAAGGTACAGATTTAATACAAAATTAAAATTCAAAGGTACAATATTGAGAACATCGGTAAAAAAATAGAAAATAACCCTTTTCTGTTGTAAGTTATTGTTTTTACTAGAATAGTAGTTGTTGAATTTAAATGCTTTGTACGTAACCTCGTCCCAGATCAAAACCTACTCCTCCCGT
This sequence comes from Ficus erecta, assembly GCA_008635985.1. Lineage (NCBI taxonomy): Eukaryota > Viridiplantae > Streptophyta > Magnoliopsida > Rosales > Moraceae > Ficus > Ficus erecta. The sequence continues at coordinate 5,693 of BKCH01000999.1, read as the reverse complement.
TAAGTTGACATTAGCCCATAAAATTTAGACACATTTGCACAAAGTTTAAAGTTAAAACCCGCTCGGGGGCAAAAATAACTGCCCCTAACAGCGTTGCTTCTTAATTATGTGGTTGCCACGAAAACAGGAATAGCAACTTCAACCAAACAAAATTAGACCATAATCAAAGGATAAACATCTTTTTGGTTCAGATTCATGATATACTTCTTCAAATGTTGATGACAGTTCAGAATTTCACATCATGTGACCGCCTTGAGAGCTATGCATTTCGTGTAATGGAACATTGCATAAGGAATTATTACCTTCACTCGAGGCAGCGGTACTTGCCCCATTATCGTCTGTCTCTGAACCATTTACGCTGACATAATCCGTTTCGGAATTGTGTTCTCCTGCTCCGGAACTGTGATTCTTTCTTCCAAACTTCAGAAGCCGTCTGAATCCCTTTGACAATTCCTTTACCTGGGGCTTATCCACAGTTTCTGGGATCTTTTCCAATTTGAGGTTTCTGGAATCGAACAAATGCGCTTGAACAGTCACTGAACTTGTTGCTACAGGCTCCAGGTTTGTTGGGGCTGCTTTTCCGTACTCCGAATTCTTGGTACATGGATCTTCAAGAGAAGAAACCCGAGCAAAAGGGGGTTGATATGGTTTTTTCAGCAATTTCAATGCTTGAAACCTTTGGCAGTTCCTTCTTCACATCGACCTTAGCAGCCTGACCATTGATGTTCACTCGTTAATGAAAGATTACTAAAGTACAGTTTTCTATTCAAAAAACACTTGTAAATATTATTTTATATCAGCATTGACAATAGTCAAATGGTGTATCAATTTAACATGTTGAAGGGTAAGCTACAAGCCTAGAATCACTACTGGTTGCAACATTGACCGGATCAGATAAGTAAAATAATTAAGTAAAATAAATTAACAAAAGAAACTTTTTAAGGTCAGATGAAGAGCAGTGGCGAGTGAGTAAAAAGTTTGCATTCTATTAACTAATTGTTGGAGGGAAAAAAAAAATGAGAGAAAAATACGTTTTTACAGCACATGGTCAAAAACTACAAATTCATACCTCATTAGAAGTAGTTTGCTCCTTTATTCTACGTTCAGTGGATTCCCCATCAACTGTGTCCCTTGTAATTTTGGAAACTGATGCACGGATAGCAGCATAATCTGACACCCCCACCGTGGTTTCCCTGATTTTAAATTCTTCGGTTGGTTTGTTCACTGCCCTCAAGTTTTCTTCTGATGCTTGTGAAGCAGGAACGGAAGGTTTTCCACATTCAAGCATCACAACAGTCTTTTCAACTATGGGGTTTTCATCCGCTTCAACATGATCTGAAAGTTTTTCATTTCTCCTCTTCGCTTCGGCACCTTCAGAAGTTGTAGAAGACTTTACCAAATTACCCTTCTGCGCAGCTTCTTTTGTTGTTGGCTTGTGCTGCGCAACATCAGGTCCTTTAGATGTTTTAATTTTCAGTTCTGGAAGTGTGGCTGCCTTGCTTTTGTCATAGTTTACTATGGCAGATATTTTTTTGCTCTCTGACCCATCAGATACTTTTGACTTCAATGACGACCCATCGGATAATTTTGACTTCGATGATGGTTCAGCGCTCCGTGCCCTCAGTGAAGAAATGGGATGGTTACTACTCATTTTGGGTTCTGATAATCTTCTAATGCGTGACATCGTTGCCTTTGTTTCACTTGCAACGCCACTACTCTCTTTCTTTGGTGGAGGCAATGAAGTCGCAGACCGTGTTAACCTGTTTCCAGCCGACTGACTTCCTGCATTTAACCTACTGGTTTTGGATATCTTCTGTGAATCACTTGATCCCATAGAAGAGGTTCTGGCGGGGTACCGTTGAAGAGGTGAGGATGATCCTGGCTCTGAATCACTAAATTTTGTTCCTTTGAGAGAGCTTGGAGAAGTTTTGGTTGGAACTAGTTTCCTTGTTTGCTGACCAGGGATAGTAGCCCCTTTGGCAGCAATTCTCTTTTGCCTCTCTATCTTCAGTGCTTCTAACCGTTTCATCTCGGCCTCTTCCTGTAAGACAAGAAATTTAAATCATGTGCCTATATACAATAGTACATATATACCGTTTCAGATCTGTTGCTGTACTGAAGATCACCCGAGCGTAACTTTCAGAATTTACACTCAGTTGGATAAAGAGAAACTCAAAGAAGAAACGACTAAGTACCTTCTCTTTCTTCATCTTCAGCAGATCAGCTTTATAGGTTCTCATCTTCTCCGCACGTGCCCGCGCTTCATCCAAAGGACTCAACTTTGATGGCTTTGATCTCCTTATTGGTCCAACATTCTTCTTCTTATCATCTGCAACCAGTTTTGATTTCGGGCCCTTGTCCGGCTTCTTAGATCCTTGCTTGACATCCGTTGCTGCCTTCTTATTTCTCTTGTCTGCAGTATGAGCCTGCATTTCATAATCCAAAGAAGGGTCATAGCCAATTCCGCCATTTTCAGCTCCACGCTGAGGCATCATACTCAGCCCTTCTGGTTCATAATTGACTTGGTTTCCAGCCCTATTAGACAATTTCTCTGCCATTTGAGGTAATTCGGAATCCATGTCAATAGCATTTCTATTGTCATTTCCAACTTGAACTGAAGTTGATCTTGGTACTATGTAGGAAGCATCGTCCATATTCTGAGATGACCTCCTATCCATGTTATTTGTGGCACGATCGAATCCACTTACAGCCAGTGGATCTGAAGAACCTGCAAAACCTGACTGCCTATCAACCATAAAATCATCATTGGTGGACCTTCTATAGCCCAGCCTTCTTCCGTTTATTTCCGAAGATAATACATCCCCATGACCATCAGCTCCGGTCGAGCCATCTCTTGTAGAAACAATAGGTTCATCAGTTGAACTTCTTCGCATGCGAGCCATGTTTCCACTCATTTTCTGCATGTTCATCACACCCCCATTTTGAGATTCGCCAGTATCTTGTCCACCGAAAAGAACAGGATCTTCACCCGCTTTATTTTGTCGCCTTTTTGAATGAACCTTATTTTCCATCGAAAACATGCTTTGGTCACCTGCATGTTTGTCATCATCAGCATCTCTTAGTAGGAAGTTCTGGAACGCTTCCCAGTGTCCACCATCTGTATCCTTCCCGAAAGAGATTTCTTCCTCATTAGCGGAATTTCTTACATTATTCTCTTTCCTCTTTGAGGACCTATTAGAGTTCTTATGCCTTGACTCTGAACCACCTGTTCCATCTTCCTCGTCAGCTTCAGAGTCAGAAGCTGATTGTGATTCGTCATCTGAATTGTTCTGTCCCTTTGAAGCAATATAATTTAAATTTCTAATAACCACCACGCCCGATTGCTTTTTACCTGACCAACTACCTCTCTTCCTCGGTTCCTTCTCCAGCTCCGCATCATCGGAAGATCTTGCTCTGTGAGCATCCATCTCCCACGTTTCTGATTCAACATTGCCATTACTACTGTCCATGGAGTGCCTTTTCTGTCCCATTCTTTGACCCGGGTTCAATCTAGGATCCTCAACAGCTGGATAAGGTGCTTGATAAAACGGAGCAGCCCCCGGGTAGTTCGGATAGTAAGGCATGCCTTGCATGGGATATGCTTGAAAAACTGGTACCGTGCCGGGAGGAGAATGAATGGGCCAGGGAGGGAACATCTGATGTGGAAACTGACCTTGAAAATATTCCTGGGACCTGGAGGTTGCTGGTGCTCCGAGGCTGGCTTTCCATCTGGCAGATAGGTGAACACAATTTTTCACAATCGAATAATGCCAAAACAAAACAAGAGAGCAAGAGAGAGAGAGAGAGGAGTACCAGCATACGATCTTACACGGGGTTTAAGAACAAATTATTAGAAACTAAAGCAATATAGATATCTTTAATGAATCAAAATGCAACCTTTTAAGTTCTTAGAAGTTTGAATAAACGCTTCGGTCTTTCTCATGTTGAGTCACAGAGAATTCTTTTTTAAAAACTTTTTTTTCCATAATGATCATTGGGCAATTAGCAAAAACATGTGCTCATACCCGTATTTGCAAGACTGCTTGATTTCCCATTACTTTCTGAACCCAACTCCGCATGGGATTCAGGCCACGATTTGGCCACACTAGCAAGCATAATGCCTGATGCATTCATGGCAGAGAAGTCTGATCGGCTAGATATCGCTTCAGCAGCTTCAATTTCAACCCACTGGCCAGTTTCATGCTTTTTCTTCCATAATTCCTTGAATCTTTTACAAGCATCCCTGATACATTAACAAGATTAAGGTCAAGAGGAGAAAATATGATGTATTATAATACATAATATAAATATATATATATTTTTTTATATTTTGAAATGATAATGATAATACAGTATCATTGTGCCAGAAAAAGTTGTATTAGACTTACATTAAACGTGAGGCTCCAAAGCATTCAGCAAACGACATCAAGGGGGAAATGTTATCAATGTCAAAACCAGCCGCCACAGCACGTGCAAAAGCCATGCCTTGCTCTTTCTGCAGCACAGTTTTGCGAGTTTCCAGGACTTTCAGAAGCTGAGCTCTGAACGAGATGCAATTAAAAATATATATTAATATTCACAGAGATACGAGTTAATAACTAGGACAACTTGAATGTATAAACACAACCAGAATCACCGATTAAGATACTACGTATAGCTCAAAACTGTACTTGGTTATTGCTTATAAGCATCGAGTTGCAGGAAGTTAAAGGATGAAAAACTTCTCTCTAGTGTCTGAGATTTTTAGGTTGATAACTGGACTATTGACAATAATCCACAGACAGAAAATCCTAATTAACAATCCACATTTGACGATGACTTTACAATCACAATAGCAGTTATGTTCCAGTTTTTGGTAGTTATGTGACGAATTTGTAAGAAAAGAAATAGCACATACTTTGAATTCCCCCCTTGTGCAGTGGATCCATTGGATTCAGGTGGATGTGCTCCAGGCTGCCAGGCATCCAAAGAAACAAAATTAAAAACTATTAAAAAAAAAAAAATCGATGATGGATGTTTAGTTCATTCTCACCTTGTAAAGAACAATCGCTTTCTCATCACCGTTTTCCGGCAAAGTTCTGTTACCTGTCCAACGTTATTGAAGCTTTTGAAAAACCAAGAAATCAATAAATAAAGACCATTAAATTAAGAATTTATTTAGTTTTCAACATAAAGGAATAGAAAAGAAAAAATAATATGCCAGGTACAAAATTTTTTTTTTAAACAAAACCGTCAGTAAAATATATGATTTGGAAAGAGCAATTTACAAAAAGAAGCTTTTAGAAAACAAGTTTAGAAAGTCTATATCTTTTCAACTCCTTGTTGAACCCAATCACCGGAGTCCAACCCCTCGGGCCAACCTAAATTCCCACCTCCCCTCCCTTTTTCACGGTACCTTCAACACTTTCCGTTGGTTTTGCTGGACTTTCTTCCATCTGCCATAAAGAAAAGAACTGATATTGACTTTTCTGAGACAATGCCATACAGAAATGAGTTATTTCAACTAACTAGTTATACTTACAGCACTAGCGGTCGTTTCATTGTTTCCTTGAATTGCAATTGCCTCCTCGATCTGTAATATCTCAGATTCTAAGGTGTACACCCGTTCCAATATCTCCGGAGTGCTGACAAAACGTACAAACCTACAGAACCAGACAAATCAGCCTGGAATGGAGCATAGTAAAACAAGTTTG